>JAVTVY010052968.1:0-25937 GCA_036873755.1 Hanleya hanleyi | reverse complement strand
TATGTTCTATCATAAATCCCCTGCATAAATCCTCTGCAAATTTTCAGCAAAACCGACGTCTACTGTTTCGAACTTCAAATGCTTCACGGGAATACTATAATATATGGTCCTTAGTCAACAAGGCTGATTTGTCCACAAATCCGGACATCAGTCGATCCCCCAAAAGGTTATCTGCGGGAAGCGTCAATTCATCTGCCACTAACCACATCAAAAACCGAACAGCCCACTTTGTCAATTCTTAAACATTTACATAAAAAATATCATGACGATATTTCGGAGTAATGCAGAATATATCATCTTTAACATATAAATACTTCACTGAGTATGAATAGGGTTCCAGTATCCTTAGCGATAAGATTGCCGACACCTTATAAGCTTTGCTCAACTAAATTGCAAAAAATGAACTCACCAGATACGAGGTATATATTTTCCTAAAGCTATTCATTCAGGGACTCGGATGGCGATTTTGTTCATCTGATTACTACATCTGAATTATTTGAACGAAAATAGAGACGATTCTGAAAATGTAGCCTTCTGAAGTATTAATCGAAAATATTTAACAGTTAGATTTCCATAATATCTTTCGAATATAATTACCCTGCTTCATTTTTTGTTATTTTATGTGAATGATTTTCAGACAGTTCAATGTTTAATAATTCGAAAAATCCAAAAACCGCGACGCTCTTCAACTAAATCACGGACATCTTTAGAACGGAGGCAAACTTAGAAAAAACGACGCAGACTAATTTAGTTCTGCGTGTATATATTCTTGAGTTCAAATTTAATGTATTTACGCCTGGTAGCGAACGAGTTTTTTAGAAGGACAATCAATGGCCAATTAGGAGTGCATGATGTGCGATTTATGACGGGTAAATTATTTGAACCACATCAAATGTCAGACATAACTCATCAACTAGTTCAATTCATTATATTAGAAAGTTCATAGGCAGATGTCGCTTCAATTCTGCCAGGCTAATTTAATATGAATCTGTCAAGTGATATTTATACTGAAATTGAATTCATTGGCTGTGCTACACCGGAAACTAGCGAGTGTGTTCTCTTGTTAAACGTAAATTCCATATAATGTTTCCAGTTTTTGCTAAGGACATATTTAAATCT
This sequence comes from Hanleya hanleyi, assembly GCA_036873755.1. Lineage (NCBI taxonomy): Eukaryota > Metazoa > Mollusca > Polyplacophora > Lepidopleurida > Hanleyidae > Hanleya > Hanleya hanleyi. The sequence goes on along the minus strand of JAVTVY010052968.1, from coordinate 24,818 downwards.
CATTTTCATCAACGAGCAAAAAATAATGAGAGCAGGAAGCACGAGAGGGCCGTTTTGAGGCTGTTTGTATATTTAAGTCAATTATTTGGTTCTATAAATATTCCACTCGCTGCGAATCGCCACGTGGAACCACTAATACAGCCTCGAATAAATACTTGCTGATCATCTTCCTCAATAACTCCTTTTCAAAAGCGAATTTTCCGTATAAAACAATAAACCATAGACTGAATAATGTATTTTAATATTTCGAAGCCTGTTGGATACTGGAACCTTAACACAATATCCTATTTTTGCAATGATATAAAATGCTAAAAATTATAGACGGTTCGGCAGTTTTTTACGGCATATTACAAAACACGGCATAAAGTGTCGAAATTAGATAAATTGGACGACGAACAATAAATATATAAAATAGTGAACTAATGGCAATTTGGACTAAATGAACAATCTTACCTGTTCAGCTTCGAATGAAATCCTTTTAATTTTAAACGAAATCTCATTAGCAGCCTGTGAAGGGGGAGAGAGAGACAAAGAACTAAATTAAAAGTTGTTCTAACATTGCATGCGGATACATCACCTGAAGAAACCGATCCAATCAGCATTATTTCATGCGTAACATCATTCGGTAAAGGGATTTAGCTACACAGATTTTGGAGCTAATATCATGAAAACGTGTGTATCTGCATAGAAATATCGTTCAATAGCAAATAAATATTTTTTGAACTCTTAAAATAACTCACTTCAAGACTTCCATTAAAAGGTAACGATCTACTCATCACATACTTTTGTGAATAACTAAAGATGACTTATGACCGGACATACCTCATTTTTATTAGTTTGGTCGAATTCTGTACTCCTGGCTATCCAAGAGGCGCTTATTGAGCGAATAGCCAGCGTAGTGTTGTTATTTACGTTATTGTCTGTGGCATTATTTTGGAGGGGTGTCAGTACTTTACGCTGTGGTGGTGAGGGTATCTCCTCTTCGTCCAATAGGAGGAAGTCCTGTAGATAACAGGCAAATGAGTGAATGACTTCAGAGCCACCGTTACTGAATGGAATAATGAACAGCATATAATTATTTACCCGATCATGTCTAACGTTTAGAAATATATTTTGGCTATTAACGCTTCGGCGCAGTCCGAACAAATCACGGTTTACCTCAAAAGTGGCCCCTCAATAACATCGTCTTGTACTGGAGTAGCATACGATGAATCTGTACTCTGGGAGATATTGAATACGGATTGAAACAAAGGCATTAAAACCTTTCACAATCGTCTCTGCCTTGTACATTTTCGCCATTCTTCACAACACGAGTACTCGAACGGTTTTAGTTTTGTTTTAAAACCCAGAATCTCTTAAGGTCATCCATTTATCGCTGAAGTGCAAGTTTTCAACCGCACAAATTAGAGCGTGGAATACATTCTTCATGTCTGATCCATTGCGGGATACCAATGAACTAGCAGGACAAATCATGGATTTTTCCTTCACTACACTCATTAATAGCGCTTATTGATTTAGCCTCACTAGCCTTATATTGATAAGGATCGTCAATTCCATTCACATTTGTCCGAAATATGACAATTCTATGCATAAATATATTTTTATTTTAGGTGCAATAGTATTGGTATTGTATACATGTCATAGAGACATTTACAGAATACCCCCACTCCTTGTATTCACAGATATGTATTGGCGCATATGTCTTACTATTATCAAGGCAGAAGTCAAAACGATTAATTGACAATACGGGGCAGATTCACACATTGATCTGTAGTGACTGAGAGTGTATTTTTCGGTCGTTGACAGGTTCTTCTGAAAAGCTAAAATACTTCCACCTTATAATCGTTTGAAAAAGACTGAATGCAAAATTAATGAAAATTTGGCTCGATTTTCAGCTATTTTGCATTTCCTTTGTTTCTCTTGTATCAGTCTGAAGTTGAACAACATTGTTGATCTGCCTGCATGTGTTCGGATGAAAGGGTTACGCTGTGATCTTCTAAATTGTTGATTTGTGAGCAAAGCCCACCAAAACAGAGGTAGGTAGGGAGAAATCATTAGCCTGATATCCCGTAAATCGAGATATTACAAGTAGGTGTCACACAATATGGAACTGGCAAACACTCCCGGATTAGGGTAGTCATGGATTCAACAATTCTGGAAAATCACCCTAACACTTATGGATGATGTCCTTTCAAACCACTGTTCACCACAATAAAGAGTTGGGGTTACTTACTACCGCCCGTTTTTGACAGCGTGATAATTCTTCTGCCCTTATTACTAACTGTAATATTTAATACCATCCTGTTTGAGGTTACCAGTCTTCCAAACGGGCAAATGCGAATTGTTTGCTGAAAGAGCTTACGCACCACTACATAGTTACCTGGGCCCGGAAGAAAATATCCGCACATTTTTGGGACGGGGAAATGATTTATATAGACAAAATTTTACACAAAACAGATCAGTCGATCCCTTGTTTTTATTTCCCCATTTTGAAATGACCGTTGAACATATATGCAAAAAATAAATAAAATAATTTCATACGTTTTCTCTGGATGGTTGGTCGAATTTGGCTCATTTCGTACATTGTATGGAGTTTTCAGAAACGTCTAATGAACGTTAAGAAAGATTGACCGTCTTTTCCTTTCGAATACCGTAGCTGAAGTTTGCCCTGAAATCATGGAACGACTATGCTTATACAGAAAATATATAGAATAAGAGGTTTATGTTGAACATTGTTGTTGAAGAGCGAACCCCATGCCCGTTTTCATCGAAAATTAAGTGTGGAGAGCATCCTTTGCAACATTGCAGTATTCAGATCTATTCGCTCATTCGAACGAACGGAAAGAACACAATAACCCAATAGATTGAACTGTCATGACTTCTGGTCTTTTATTCAATAATCATCAGTTCATCCCATCAATACTAAGTTCCTTATTTAAGTGGTTGTCAAATAAGAAAATGCGAAATTATCATCGTTAACCCTTGGGCCTCCTCATTGGTTTGGAGTGGGGTGTAACCAAATTCATTATTCTAATAACATGTATTTCATTTCTTCTAGAATTCCTCTCTAAAATAAAAAATCTACGATGGCCCCTTGGATGACGTGACAGTGACGTCATCTTCAAAACAGATATTTTTTGGACGATTTTTCGGTCAGATTGTTTTCTTTGCAAAGCTGCATGATAAATTAGTAAATAATGGTCTGATGTGAAATAAAATTTTGCCCAATTTTCCTTGAAGAAAAGCAATCCTCTTCTCGAGGGGTTATGCAAATAGGCTCAGAATGACAACACTATGACAAACAAACAGAAATCTCGGGGAGTCAGCATTCATTTCTTTTCGTTCCGCAGATAAGAGAGAAAGTTTGGTAGGGGAGGGGAGCACAATGGCTCCTCAAGCCAGATAAGGTTAAAATAACAATGAGCAATTGTCAAGGCAATAAAAACACAAGGTTCACACCTGCATTATCTGGTCATTGGGAGATATGCCTTGGACAAGACCAGAGTTAAAAATCGGACGAATAGTCAGACAGACATGCCAATCGATATCAATACTCCTCAACGCCATAAGTCATGGGGAGCCAAATGTATTGTCCAGATGCATGTTGATCATTAAGTGGTAGGAGATTATTCAGATGGTCTCATAAAAATACTTCCAGACAACAATCAAAACTAGGCTCACCGCATATAGATGAAAAATTATAGATACAGCACTTTAGAATACAGAAAGAATTCATTCTTTGCTGGCTCACACAAACCTGTATCCTGCGTAGAGATACCACGCACTGAGTCGCTTCCTCGAAAAAGTAAGTGTACATCATCCACATGAAACTGTTCAAACTCAGCCAACCTAATGCAGTGAAGTACATCCCCGTGGATAACTGCGATCCAAGAGCCCACTGGCCCATATAAAGGGCGATCATCGTGAACCTTGCCATGAGTACATCCAAGCTGAGATTCAACCCTCTGAGTCGCAGTGCACGCCCCATGTATTTCATTTCCATCCTGAGGACATTAAAATATTAATCAAACAACGAGTTTAGAAATCTGTGGCGAATTTATAACAAATAAAAATGTGTTGTTGTAATATCCTGATAACTAAGTTTAGCTTTGATTTAAACCTGAGGCCGGATACAAATTGAAATAATTTGTCGTCAGTTGTGGAGAAAGGGGATGCGTCTCCCTTTGTTCTTTTTTCGGAGTCAGGTGTGTCTATTGCCGGCATACCCTAATATTAAACAAATGTGATGGCCACAAAGAACAGTAAAGTAGGCCGATATGTGGAGGTCGACATGGATATGTGAATGTGGTTGCGGATATGAAGATATGGATGTGGAAATCTGGATGTGGATATGGGAAATGTGGATGTGGAAATATGGATATGTGGATGTGGATATGTGGATGTAGACAGGTGGATGGAATTGTGGCTTAGTGTATGTGGATATGTGTATGTGGAAAGGTGAATGTGGATATGTGGATGGGAGTAAGTGGAAATGTGGATGTGGATATGTGGATGGGTTTACATTTTTATCTATATATTTAGAATAGAAATTACTAGTATTTCTCTTCATTTTCTTTAACTCATGTTTCCGAAATTTCAGTTGTTAAATTAGTGATTAAGTCATTTTGCTTTTCAATACTCTGTCTGATAGCTCGCCCATAGTCAATATAGTTCTTATTTTGGACCTATATTTTGATGTGAAATAATCGTCAATAATAATCGTGACAATGAATAGCATTTTTGTAAAATTTGGACTTCGTCTTTTTCCATCACTGGAATGTTTCAGTCGATCATCTTCGCCTTAACCCTGATATAAATACTGTTGTTTCCTCTCTTCATTATCTTCACCATACTACTCCTTCATAGGACCACAAACAACTCTTTCCACACATTATATTGGATACGCTTCCGAGAATTAGTCGATTGATTTATCTCTCTAGGATATATGTTTTCTCCATAATCACACTCATCATCAGAAAGGTAATATCTGTTTTTCTTCAAATTTCAGATTGGTTTAATATCAATAAAGAATAAATCGTTCTGCGTAGAAAAGTTATCTGAATACGTGTTCTAAATTCAGTGAGTCGTCCAGGGTGAATTAAGCAAACTAATAATGAACTGTGTTGCTTGTTAATGGGTTTATTGAAAACAACAGGGGCTTTGCCCTCGTCGAATAGGGTCTGTACTATATAAACGGCAGGTGCGTTATCGTGGTGAGATCTTGGGATAAACAGGTTTAAAATTCATGTATCTTGCTTGCCTTCTGCCATCTGATCGTTCACCCCTATCATTTTTTTTTCATAGCGGAATCTAAATAGTCATCATCTCCGATATTTAATGATATTCAGTTCACACGCTCTACACCTCAGATTCGACTTCTCATACCCTTGAGAAGAGGTTATCATTTAGCATATCAATAACTGATTGTTTGTGAGATAAGTCCCACATAATGCTGTATCTATCCATATTCTCTTCCAACTTCCAGTAGTAGCTTTCATCGTAAATAAACGAGCAATGGTCTCTTAGTATCTGATAAGTATTTTCTCGACATTGTTTTGGTTAAAGTCCGTCGCCGATTGTTTCTTAGTATCTTTCTCGTATGATGTTGATATCTACACCGAAATCTTCGACTTGACTTGTACCCTCTCGTTAATTAGATCGTTTCACCCATCATGCGCCAGCCGCATGTCTCGGCAAACTATCTGATCTGGATAACTCCTTAGACCGTAGATACCATGTGTTAAGCATGGTATACATGGAAATAAGCGATGTGTTACGAGCGAAACATAAATTATGCAGTTAGCTTATTTCACTCTGTATATAGAAGACAGATGATGTTGCTATGCTAATTGCGGAGGAAATATGACGATTTTTTCAATGTTATTGGGAAAATGCCTTCCCCTCTGCAATTTTTCTCCTCTTGCTAATTTTCTCTCTGTCTTTGCACAACTATTGAGGGCTACCCCTTTCCGTTTTCTTTTTCCGATTCGTGTACATTCAGCTTCTGAAGCTGTCTGTCGAGTTCTCTTTTATCAAGTTCTGAATCTTACTGAGACAAAACAGTACACTTCAACATCTTTGATCAATATATCATTTTTAGTGATATTTGCCTTTACACGATTGTACAAGATCCATGCGAGTTACACTTGTCGAATTTCTGAAACAATCGATAATGAAATGGTATACAAAATAATTATTATGACAACGGTTTGTGGTAAAATAATTAACAATTATTAATTTGACATAGACGTGCTAGATGGATTGGACTGACCAATATTCAGACATCTGAGTTGTTTTGTGTTTAAATCAGTTAATATTAGACAGAGTATATACACTATTCCTATGAAACCGATACTCACACTCTTAAGCATAAAAAAAGCTTTCTCGTATCGAATGTTTTGTTTTTGGTATGAGTTATTTGTATATGAGTGGAATGTTTTACAATCCGTCATGTGATCAAAGTTGGCAGTCTTATTCCGATTGGTCGAATTCCCTTCTCATTGATCCTTACCCTATAGCCAGGACATTTATCAAAATTAAGGCGTTTAATATGATGATATGAGGACAATGGCGAAAACCAAGGTTGCCAGTTTGATAACCTAAGTCATTTCCGGTGTTAAGAAACAGAAACTCGGCACATGGGGAGAGAAACTCGAGGTGGTGTGGTAAATAACATAGATTTCCCACAGCCTAGATTTGTAACAAGCAGCCAGAGGATGCTTAGTCCCCCGCCGAAATGGCAGCAATATTTTTTAGCATTGTTGGTCTCGAGGGGATATACATGAGGGAGGCAACTGCTATACTTCATAGGCGTTGAATGCGGAAGGGTCTTTCTGCCTTTCCAAGTTTTAAAATCAACTCAGAACGGTTGACTGAACATGTTTTTGCTTCTGTAAATTAGCTTCCATGCAATGAAGCATGGAAATTATGTAACCGAGAAGTGACCCCAAGTGACATCTCAAGGCATATTATCTGAAAACCAAATTTGACGAGAAGCTGAATGCATCCTCAACCTATTGTCTGTAAACCAAATTTTAAATTTACCACCAGGTGTCGCCACCTGTAGGTGCAAGTGGGCGAAATGCAATCCCAAGGATCATCTCATGACATGGTGTATCAGCATACAAACTTCGGGAAGAATCTGAAAAGGGGTTATTGCCCGGAAACCAAATTTAGATTTGTATGCACAAGTGTGCGAAACACAATCCCAAGTGACATCTTATATGGCACATGAATACCAAATTTGAGAAGAATCCGATGAGCAGTTGTCAAATTATTGCCAGAAACAAATTTCAGATTTTTCCACCAGGTGTCGCCACCAGTATGCAGAAGCAGATGAAATACAATCTCAAGGGACATATCATGGCATGGTATCTGCATAGATTTGACACGAGGTAGTACTACCTGTAAGCGCGAGTGGGTGAAACGCAATCCCAAGCGACATCATATGTCATGATATATTCATACCAGATTTAGGAAGAATCTGACGAGTGGTTCTCAAGTTATTACCCGGAAACAAATCTGGTATTTCGCCACCAAGTGGCACCACCTGTAAGTAAAAGTGAGCGAAACGCAATTCCACGCAACATCTCCTGGGTTGATACATGCATGCTAAATTTGAGGAGATTCCGATGAGCAGTTCTCAAGTTAATAGCTGAAAACAAATTTTGATTTCAACACCTGGTGGCGCCACCTATGGGCGCAAGTGGGCGAAATGCAATCTCAAGCGACATCTTAAGTCACGGTATTACCCGGAAACAAATATGGGATTTTGCCACCAGGTGGCGCCACCTGTAAGTGCAAGTGAGTGAAAGGCAATCCCATGCAACATCTCCTGGCATGGTACACGCATGCTAAATTTGAGAAGAATCCGATGAGCATGCAGTTCTCAAGTTATTGGCCAAAAACAATTTCAGATTTTGTCATCAGGTGGCGTCACTTTCTGAGCAGAAGTGGATAACGCACTCCCAAACAACATCTCATGGCAAGGTACAATGTATATGCATGCCTAATTTGGGAAGAATTTGATGAGCAGTTATTGCCCGGAAACCAAATTTCGAGCAACATTTCAAAGTGTTTCAAAGTTATTACTTGCAGCACAAAAGAACGGAAAGAACCCTAGTGGCGCCACCTACAGGCAGATCTTTCTGAAACGCTATACCAAGCAACATCTTGTCACAAGGAATGCATACGCAACTAGATACAGTCGATCGAATACGACTGAAGACATGCCTTTTGCATCTTTAGTAAAGGAAACATTCATTATTTGTGAAGAAAGTAAAAACGTAAAACTTAGGAAAAACATCATTAACATGGCCCCATAAGATAACTTGAGGGTAGGTACCCACATACGAAATTTAAAAGAATCCATTAAGGTCCAACAGTTACTGTCCGGAAATGCAATTTTACCTTGGCCCTCAGGTAGCGCCATGTGTAGGCAGATAGGCATAACAAATAATCCCAACCGAGATCTTGAGGCAACATCCCTTGACATTGGAAATAGAAAATGTTAACTTGGCCTACAGGTGGCGCCACCTATGAGCAGATCGACAAGAAAAACAAGTTAAGTGAAACCTTCAGGTAAGGTACATGTATACCAAACTTGGAAAGAATTCATTCAAGTATTAAAAAGTTATTGTCCGGAAACATAATTTTAAATTTACCCCCAGGTGGCACCACCTATATGTGGATCGGCATGAAAAACAATGCCAAACGAGAAATTGAGGCGAGGTACCTACACACCAAATTTGGAATGAATTGGTTCAGGTTTTTAAAAGTTATTGTCTGGAAACACTTAACTTAGCTTTCAGGTGGTCCCCTATCAACATGAAAAACATTCCCAAGCCAGATCTCGAGACAAGGTACCACCACACCAAATTTGGAAAGAATCCTCAAGGTTTTCAAAAGTAATTGTCTGGAGATGCAATTTAACTTGGCCCAAGGTGGCGCCACCCAGAAGCGGATTGGCACAAAAAACAATTCCAAGCAAAAATCTATAGACAAGGGATCCATTTACAAAATACAAAAACATGGGTCTGTGCCTGATAAATTGAAACCTTTTGGGGTTGCAATTATCCCGATATTATCCCAATATTGCAGACAACACACAAATTTCAGCTTCTGCCAAGATATATTGGAGATATATATGCTCAAACACAATATATGAGGGTCGGCCGAGGGCTAGTTTGGGAGATGGGGGGTGCGTCTCGGCGCCCTGGGGATGGGGAAATGCTCTTCTTGATGGTAGTGGTAGGTGTTTTGACATGAAAGCCATAGAAAGCTCCCTCTACATGAAACAACCACACTGACAACTGCATGCCATCATCTATCACAGTCCGAAAAACCACAAGGTGGAATTCAATTCAATTCAGGAAATTGATCATATGCACAGTGTGCACCCAAACTTTAGGAACTCAGTTGTAATTAATATAGTAAGTTACACTGTGGACACAATGCTTCCTGCAGAAGTTTTAGAGTAAATCATATGATGTGAGATACAATTATTTGATAGCAAAATTGAAGAAAATGTTGTCCTTCATTTAAGATGACACGAAATTAAAGTTATTCCATATTACACTTCTGAAATATAATATGGTTCATGCAAAAGCTTTAGGGTAAATCATATGATGTGGAATAGAATGATTTCATAGCAAAGTTGAAGGAAATGTCCTTCATTTAAGGCGACACAAAATTCAAAACTAACACGGGTTCGGTACTGCGGGGATTCCCCCGCCAGTTATTTCATATTATACTTCTGAAAAAAAATATGGTTCCTGCAAAAGCTTTAGTGTAAATCATATGATGTGGAATAGAAGGACTGGACAGCAAATTTAAGAAAATGGTGTCCTTCATTTAAAGCGACATGAAATTCAAAACTAACAGCGAGAAGCGGAAGAAAGAAGAACAAATGACAAACGCATTTAGGGATGCCTAATTATTAGACAAAGCATTTGGAAATTATCGCTTGTGAAGAATTTGAATGGAAACCACGGACATGAACAGAAGATTGGAACAAGACCCAGTGGCGCCACCTTCAGGCTAAATTTCGAAGGAATCCGACAAATCTTTTGGAAGTTATCGCCTGTGAAGGATAATTTGAACAGACACAGACACAAAGAGAACAAGACCCATTTTAACTGGAACGGACATGAAGAAGCGAAACTCAGTGGCGCCACCTTCAGGCAAATGTTACTGAAATCCAGTACGCAACCGCGTCTTTCGGAAGAATCCAAGAAAGCGTTTGGAAGTTATCGCTTGTAACTGACATCCACGGACACAAAGAAGCAAGATTCATTTTGACCCAGTGGCGCCACCTTCAGGCAGATGTTGCTGAAATGCGATACCGACTGGCATCTTGTCGCAAGGAATGCATATGCCGAATTTCGGAAGAATCCAACAAAGCGTTAGGAAGTAGTCATTCGAACAGACATGCACGGACATCCACGGACATGCACGGACATGCACGGACACATAGAAGCAAGAACCATTTTGACCCAGTGGCGCCACCTTCAGGCAGATGTTGCTGAAATGCGATACCGACTGGCGTCTTGTCGCAAGGAAGGCGTATACCGAATTTCGGAAGAATCCAACAAAGCGTTAGGAAGTAATCATTCGAACAGACATGCACGGACATCCACGGACATGCACGGACACACAGAAGCAAGAACCATTTTAAAGTCCCCTGGCCGCGTTGCGGCGGGGGACAACAACCACACTGACAACTGCATGCCATCATCTATCACAGTCCGAAAAACCACAAGGTGGAATACAATTCAATTCAGGAAATTGATCATATGCACAGTATGCACCCAAACTTTAGGAACTCAGTTGTAATTAATATAGTAAGTTACACTGCGGACACAAATGATTCCTGCAGAAGCTTTAGGGTAAATCATATGATGCGAGATGCAATTATTTGAGAGCAAAATTGAAGAAAATGTTGTCCTTCATTTAAGATGACACGAAATTCAAAAACCAGGGGTTCAGTACTGCGGGGATTTTCCCCGCCAATTATTTCATATTATACTTCTGAAATATAATATGGTTCATGCAAAAGCTTTAGGGTAAATCATATGATGTGGAATAGAATGATTTCATAGCAAAGTTGAAAGAAATGTCCTTCATTTAAGGCGACACAAAATTCAAAACACGGGTTCGGTTACTGTGGGGATTCCCCCGCCAGTTATTTCATATTATAGTTCTGAAAAAAATATATGGTTCCTCCAAAAGCTTTAGTGTAAATCATGATGTGGAATAGAAGGACTGGACAGCAAATTTAAGAAAATGGTGTCCTTCATTTAAAGCGACATGAAACTCAAATCTAACGGCGAGAAGCGGAAGAAAGAAGAAAAAATGACAAACGCATTTAGGGATGCCTAATTATTAGACAAAGCATTTGGAAATTATCGCTTGTGAAGAATTTGAATGGAAACCACGGACATGAACAGAAGATTGGAACAAGACCCAGTGGCGCCACCTTCAGGTGGATCTTGCTGAAACGCAATACCAACCCATGTCTGGTCACAAGGAGTGTATATGCTAAATTTCGAAGGAATCAGACAAATCTTTTGGAAGTTATCGCCTGTGAAGGATTTGAAGACACAGACACAAAGAGAGCAGACCCATTTTAACTGGAACGGACATGAACAAGCGAAACTCAGTGGCGCCACCTTCAGGCAAATGTTAATGAAATCCAGTATGCAACCGCGTCTTCTCATAAGGAATGCGTATGCCAAATTTCGGAAGAATCCAAGAAAGCGTTTGGAAGTTATCGCTTGTAACTGACATCCACGGACACAAAGAAGCAAGATTCATTTTGACCCAGTGGCGCCACCTTCAGGCAGATGTTGCTGAAATGCGATACCGACTGGCGCCTTGTCGCAAGGAATGCATATGCCAAATTTCGGAAGAATCCAACAAAGCGTTAGGAAGTAATCATTCGAACAGACATGCACGGACATGCACGGACACATAGAAGCAAGGACCATTTTGACCCAGTGGCGCCACCATCAGGCAGATGTTGCTGAAATGCCATACCGACTGACGTCTTGTCGCAAGGAATGCGTATGCCGAATTTCGGAAGAATCCAATAAAGCGTTAGGAAGTAATCATTCGAACAGACATGCAAGGACATCCACGGACATGCACGGACACAGAGAAGCAAGAATCATTTTAAAGTCCCCCGGCCGCGTTGCGGCGGGGGACAAAAAACCTTTCTATTCAGTAACTGCGAGATTCTGGTTATTTGAACATTTGGCCTACCACATCTGTCGCCATGGCATAAACTATAGCGGCGGAAGATATCAGTTCAAAATATCCATTCCTGTGCAATATACTGTCGCACGTTATATTCATTAAGATTTTTTGAGACAGGATTAATGAAGGATATACAACCAATAAATGGTAAGAAAATCTGAAAAGGTTGGGCGTGTATACATGTACTCGTACGAAATCAGACATATTTATACACTGGCATAATATCTTACCGCCTTGATCCCTCTATTTGTTGGCTGAGAGGAGTTTCCCAGCAAAACATCTTCACCAGCTTAATTCCCATCAGAAGTTCCTTCATCTGATTAATTCGTCTGTCGCTACATCGTGCTATTACTGATCTGTGGATTAGGAAGTATTAATGGTTTTATTTGCGCTTAAGGACGATTCAAGCAAATTGGAAAATGAAAGTTTTATTATATTCCGAAATGAGACAGGAAAAACATTCAGCATTCATTGAGAATAGAATGATGATGATGCTTATTTCTGTAAAATAAACTATGGGATTTTGTGTGGTCTGCTTGAAGGCTTTACCCGTACTCTAATATATGGGATTAGACAGAAATTCCATGAAAAATTCCCGTGTATCGGTATGAAAAGCAAATATTTCCTAAATACGCTTGTCTGGTCCATTATTCATTATTCAGTCGTCACCCATTAAAGAATCTCCACTTCCATAATACGAAGACCTATTTCATATAACAGCATTAGCACCAAATCATCAACAACAACAACAACAACGACCATAGTATACATAACCATAGGCTAGTTTCTTGCAAGAGAGAAGCGGTCAACAGTTTTCAATGATGCCGGCAAGATACCAAAAATAACAAATCGGTATTGCTGATCAGTACTCCATGTTAGTCATTAATTCATATGAATTTCTTCTAAATCTAGAGAATGCCGTATCTCTGCCACGCTTTGATTGTGTCTGTTCATATGGACAGCATGAGGGTCTTGATGTAAATGAGTTCATATGGTCCCTAGCCCAAAATTAAACGGAATTAAACACAAGATACGAATCGTAACGCCATAGATCTTGTACGCTATGCTCGTATTTTGCTATCAGCATGCGATATGCATCCCCAATATCGAGAAATTTCGGAGGTTTTTGGTGGTATATTCCTGTTGTATACGTTTCTGCAATAATATATTGTAACGTTGATTAAAATTGTCGCATTTAACACAGGATCTTCTACGAGGCGAGATATGTATACGCCATATGCAGGTCCCACTGGAATATTGCTGTAGCGAAAGGGATAGTTTACGATGTCGAAATTATAATCATCTCTTTTATCGTAACTTAGTCGTCGAGAGAGTAGGCCCGCTTCATTTTTATATAGATATAGGTCTAAATATGATGCGACGTTCGGGCTATCTTTAACTTTGTTTAAAATCCAAGATATACATCCTTCACTGTGTCATTTATATTGTTATTAGCGATAAGTCTACATTACTTTTGGTGAATGAGAAATTCAAGCAACTATATAAACAAAGAAGCATCCCATGAATGATACTGATACCCTGTATGTAGTAGAGCTAAATAATGCTTTATGGCTTCTGACATTAATATATCAGCGATAAGTTTTCTTGAACACATATACTTTCAATGAACTTAGACGGACAATAAGGGGATTGTAGTGTAGAGAGTCGAGACATTCCATGTGGATACATGTCTGCATGGTTAGTGTCAACTTTAGTTTCTTCAAAATGCCCCAATAATTTTCAGAAGTAATGATAAATCGAAAAATCAGTAAGAAGTGAAATTGGAATCGTCTGGATCATTTTTAATATCCTTAATTAATACAAATATTATAATGTTTTACGTTGGGATTGTGGATGTAAAAAAATCAAGATATACACGACAAATTACAAGTCAATTAAGTTAAAAATAATACTCGTCGTGTACTAAGACAATTTAGCATTCCAGAGTAATTTTTACTTGGTATGTAAAAAAGTTGTATGCTTGGACTCATCATTCTTTTAACAAACGATAACACAGGGTGTAGGTTATATGAATGAAGATATTCATATATGTCATCGTCCTATTGGTTATGACTAGCCTTCTTATATCTTTAAAGTATGTCATATATGTATAGATATATGCTTTGCTTACCTCATTTTTCCGAATTTCGTTCCAATAAATAATTTTACTGCCATTGTGACACCAAAAACACCTATTCCTATCAATGTCGCGACACCAAATTGTCGAAACAGGAAATAGATGAGTAATATGGTTTCCGCCGGCAGCAATGCCAGGATATAGAGTCCATACGTCTGAAAAAGGTCAAAAAGGGAAGCAAAATAGAGCAACAGATGTATTTAAGTTGATATTTCCAAATTTAATTAACATTTTGACCAAACCGGTCTGCCCATTTTGCATAACTCTAAAGTATTCATCCGAAGAACGAAGATCTACAGTATGACTTGATCTTGTTAAGACAGGACAATTGTATATCGGACAGACCTATGCTGGCCCATAGTTTAAGGCTAACAATAGTGTGCGGATTACTTCATAGTTCAAATCTTCATGATGTTTCCGTCCCAATATCGCTACACAAGAAATATATTTTCTTCGAAGAAGATGAATTGGTTGTGTCATTCAAGATGTTCACATTAACACCTACAATAAAAGCGAGGCTGGGATACAAATCATCTCAGATATCACATTTGGTTCTTGTTATGTTTTTAGAAAATTGCAGTCAGTATATTTGTCTGTCCTGTCATATGAGTAGTATAGAGCGAGCATTTGAGGTCGCATTGACCTCAGAAATTTGCATAATTGAGGAGGAAATGAGGAGGTGACAGCCAATGAGAAGCGAGTAAAATTTGACCTCAGAAATTTGCATATTGGGGACGGTCACGGGGTGGCTCTCGTCCAATCAGAAGCGAGTAAAATTTGACTGGATGTATTCCTCCACGGTGATGTGGTCCTGGCGGTGATGCGGTCTGCCTCCGCGGAGAAAAAGTAGTCCCTAGATGCGACAGCCAATCAGAAGCGAGTATTCTGTCAGAGGGGTCAATGTGGGTGGTGGTGGGTGGTGGGTTTAAGATGGCGGCTGGTGGTGGTGGTGGGTGGTGGGTTTAAGATGGCGGCTGGTGGTGGTGGTGGGTGGTGGGTTTAAGATGGCGGCTGGTGGTGGTGGTGGGTGGTGGGTTTAAGATGGCGGCTGGTGGTGGTGGTGGGTGGTGGGTTTAAGATGGCGGCGAGGTGGTGGTGGTGGGTGGTGGGTTTAAGATGGCGGCTGGTGGTGGTGGTGGGTGGTGGGTTTAAGATGGCGGCTGGTGGTGGTGGTGGGTGGTGGGTTTAAGATGGCGGCCTGTGGGAGCAAACGAGGCGGTGGGGAGGTCACGGGGAGAAAAACCCCTCACATTACCCTCAAAAAAACCTCTAAGCCATATAATAATAATAATAAACATAATCTATAGGTGTTGTACCATGTTAATAGGATCAGTCTAGCATCTGTACCACCCTAGGGTCGAGTGTTTATTGTCCCGTGTATCTCCGCAAGAAAACAACAAACAAAATGGCGGCCCCAGGATGGTGTGGGGATGCCCTTTCCATATCACGGCGTCGACCGTAGCGCCATCTGCACACATTGACGCAAGGGAGACAACTCGTGTGGCCTAAGGATATGGAAATAGCCGTGTTGGAGCTAGGGGAGTTACTACTGGTCCAGTGGGGTCGAGTGATGTATCAATGTGAAGCCTAGGTGAGGGGGCATCTGATGGGATGGGTGTGGGGTTGAACTAGCGTCATTCTGCGCATGCGCGGTGGCCCAAGGGTATGGAAATAGCCGTGTTGGAGCTAGGGGAGTTACTACTGGTCCAGTGGGGTCGAGTGAGGTATCAAAGTGAAGCCTAGGTGAGGGGGCATCTGACTGGACTAGCGGCTTGGGCGTTGTCACCATTCTGCGCATGCACGGTGGCCCAAGGGTATGAAAATAGCTGTGTTGGAGCTAGGGGAGTTACTACTGGTCCGATGGGGTCATATGAGGTATCAAAGTGAAGCCTATGTGAAGGGGCATCTCACTGGACTAGTGAGTTGACATAGCGTCATTCTGCGCATGCGCGGTGGCCCAAGGGTATGAAAATAGCCGTGTTGGGAGCTAGCGAAGCCAATAATGGTCCGATGGGGTCATATGAGGTATCAAAGTGAAGCATTCGTGAAGGGGCATCTCACTGGACTAGCGGCTTGGGCGTTGTCACCATTCTGCGCATGCGCGGTGGCCCAAGGGTATGGAAATAGCCGTGTTGGCATGTAGGGGAGTTACTCATGGTCCAATGGGGTCGAGTGAGGTGTCAAAGTGAAGCTTAGGTGAAGGGGCATCTGACTGGACTAGCGGCTTGGGCGTTGTCACCATTCTGCGCATGCGCGGTGGCCCAAGGGTATGAACATAGACGTTTTGGGCTCGAGCGGGTTTTCTCATGGGCCGATGGGATCGAGTGAGGTATCCATGTGAAGCCTAGGCGAGGGGGTTACACTAGGGTGTCGTATCCATTCTGCTGCGCAGGTCACGTGGGGGTTGTGACGTCACTTCCGGTTTTCACTAAAACTACCTCCAAACCCAGAAGAGTTCCAACGTTCAACCCTCCGGGGTATTTTCCTGCCCCCGCCCCGGCGCCCCCTGCAGCGCGCGCGGGTTCTCCGGCCGCAGCGCGCGCGCGCGCGTCAATGTAGGGAGAGGTTAAATCGACAACATAGAACTTATAGTCATCAACTTCATCTATACGTGTTGGACGAGTCTCTTCACTCACCGTATACACGCACCTCAATGAAATGCCCGCTCCAAACCTAGACCAAAAACACGTACTTGGTCTGTGGGCTGATTTCAAATGAAATGATGGGCGGCCCAGTCATAGACGAGTACATCTCGGTCCTCGGCCTTGGGGTACTCGTCAAACATCTGTACAATGGTAGATAAGGGTCTTCCCCGACATCGATGGTACAGGTAAAACAAGCAATATTGTCCGCACACGCTACTGGTCAGGCTTTGCAACGTTTGACTGTTCCAACACCACGTCTCTGTGCCTTGATCCATGAAGTCTGTTAAATCGGGATGGAGGGGTGGCAGGCCGTACGGGTCAAAGTATTCGCCCTGCTGTTCTGTCAAGTACACGGCCACCCAGTGTTCACCGGGCCGATCCATCGGGTCCGTGTTGAGAACGTAATCAGCAGGATACATACGGTCTAATGGGAACACATCTCGGGAGAACACCCCTTGAAACATCATACGTGTCTCTGGGTCATTCTCCAGCACGGTGGTTATCTGCTCTGTATCCATGTTAGGTGGAGAAGTCACACAGCACGTTACGCGCCTTGTCCACTTGAATGATGTTGTCAAACTCGGCGTAGCAGATCACATTGACGGTGCTCCGGAGGGCTCGTTGAAAGTGGATTTCCAACCGTAAATTGCCTTGCTTGGCCAGGGCCAGCTGATGGTCGTTTTCTAAGGTGGGGGTCAGATCGAAACAGAACAACGTGTATCCGTTCCCGTAGTCCGCCCGACTGATGAAATTCCCTTCGTCCTGGTTGATTTGACCGGTGGCTGTAAACAGGCTCTGATAGGCTCGAATGAAATTCGCGCGCCCAAAGTTCGGGGTTAAGGCCGTGGCTGGCACCTGTTGTCCATCCACATGCAGGGCCACAAAATTGATGCCGAAATGTTTAAAGTCAAACGGATTCTCTGGGTAGGCTCCACTGAAACTGGTATTTTCCACACAGGCCAGGATCAATCGCTTGGGTAGTTCTCCCAGGAACAGGTTGTCTTTGTTGGCGCTCATATTTCCAGCAGACACAGGGAACACTTTGGTTTGCACACGTCGGATAGGGTACTGGGCTGGTTTTGTTTCCAAGGCTTTCATGTGTCCCAATTGAACGGCTGGATTCGGTTTCAATTTTCGGACATACAGGACTGCGTCTTCGATGACAATCTTATAGTCAGCTACATGCGCCTCTACGTTAGTGGCCATCAAGGCGAAGGTCGGAGGCGCCCGTATCAGTCGGATTTTGATGGGAACCTTGTTCAAGAGGTATCGGTCTTGCATGAACATGTCTGCGTGCAGTCGACCGATCATATCCACCGAGACGCCGTTCGCAGTCAAAGCCTTCCGTTGGCTATATCCCGTATTGTCGTTCTCTGCGCCCATGTGCTCGGCTTTGTCCTGGTAGAATAAAGCGGCTGTCAGTTGAGATTTTTTAGCCTCTCGCCCATGCGACAACAGCGTCTCGATATAGGCTCGATAGGGGTACGTGTTGGTCGAGTCACTGATGAGTTTGTCGCTGAGAAATATATCCACCTGTTGAAACATCGAGTGCAGCCAGAGATTCGTCGGGCCCACCGTTGCTTGGTCGACGATTCTGGTGCCATCTCCACTGACGATCTTGGCTTTCACACACAAGTAGGTATGGGCTAAATCCACATAGGTCGTATCCGCATTACTGATGGTGAACTCGATGGGTCCTGTTGCGTTGATGCTGGACAGCGGGAGATGCTCCACCCATAATCCTTGTTCGGCACTGGTCTGTGTGGGCGGCACGGTCCACAAATCAAATTCACTGTTGGTGGAGGGGCAGGACTCGGCGTGGATCAAGGACATGTTTTAAGAAAAGATATCCCGGGTCTTCTTCGATGTGCGTCGTCGCTGGGTCGGTCGTCGACTGGTGCGTCGTCTCGGTGGGGCAGCTCTTTTATTCCCTACGGTGCGTTGTGCTTTGGCCACCAAGACGCCTCCCGCTTCTTTGGCCCGCCGTTTCAAGGCTTCTTTGGGTGCTGTACCTCCCATCACATCACCGGCCACTTGCAGTCCACTGCGTACCGCTTGTTTGCCGATTGCTTTCACCCCACGCGTCACCAAGGGCAGGAACGTTTTGACGATGCTGCCGAGTATGTTCCCCAGTCCATGTCCACGTTGCATGCGTGCACCACTAAACACCGGAAAGCCACCCCGGCCTGTTGGGCATAATAGTCCATATAGCTGCGTGCATCGCACTCGTAAGGCACCTTCATTATACAAAGTGGGGAGCACGTGCTTGTCGAAAATGAAGTGTCACCACCACTTTTCCGCGTTCGAATGCCACCGGTCGTCCCGTGTCATCTCTTATATCCACCGTGATCGTGTTGATGTGGGTTTGTCGTACAGGCAGGAAGAGCATGTGGGTGAAACTGTGGGTGACTTGATCTCCATACAACTTTTTAATGGGCACCACCCGTAACAGAGGTGTGTTGATATCACCCACGATGTGGTTGTCCACCACGTCCGAGTAGACGTAGAGTCCGTACATACCCGACTTCATATCCATCGGGATCTCGCCTTGGTGGGCGGTGGGACCAGCGAACGTCCGTAGATCGAAACCCAGCGTTGTAATCGAAGTTCACGTGATTCTTGAAGGGATAGGCTTTGATGGGTTTTGAAGTATTTGTGACCTTCCGTAGAGCCTTATAATGCAACAGTCTTGACAGCCCACCCATGAACTCCTTGGGAGTATCGTATTGGTCTTCGGGGAGAGTGAGTCGGGTGTCTTTTCCTTCGTAGGTCACCTCGTACCACACTTCATTGGCTCGCACGTTGTACCACGAGTAAGGGTACTGAATATCCACCAGTCCACATTCCCACCGGCCAGGTAAATGCAACGGTTGTGGTAATTGAGTCACATACTTGGCCACGGTGTTGTCAGGAAACACATCCAGCGAACTGTAACTGGGTAGGGTGAGGTAAAACATGGCGACTGAGCTGTCCTGCTGCTGCACCGGGTTTTAATAGGTGTTCCAGACCTTGGGTGGTTGTGTCCGGCGTCGTGTTCGTCGCGTTGACTTGCTACGTGTCACGGCTCTGGAGATGTGGGGTGTCCTGATCAAGGGTGGTTTTTAAAGGTCTGAAAAGAAGGTGCCCGTTGTGTGGTGGTGGAGTTTTGGGGGTGACTCCGGTTCCCAGTCGGATTCCCAAGGTTGTGGAATCTGTCGTGGTGCACGACTCGGCGATTGCTGGGTTTGCTGCATAAAGGCCCAGCGGTGGGGGTTCCCCACCAATTCCTGTGGTACATGCATGTCTTTCAAGCCTTGAGCGAAGACCTCCCATCCTCGAGGATCCGTGTGCGATCTGCGTTTACGCATCAGGTCATTCACTAAATCCGTCATGTGGGTGCCGGGGACCACCTGATTCTGTACCAGGAGTTCGCCTTTATCATTCCAAGTCCTGTTAGGATTCTGTTTCATCCGTTGCAATACCAGGCCAGCTTGTTTCTTGAACGAGGCAGGTACACTCTTCAGCACTTCGTCTTCCACCCACTGGTAATGGCGGCTGTTGGAGCGGTGCTGAGGTCGGCGGTGTGTCACGTGGTGGTGGTGGTGGTGGTGGGGTAGAGAGGGTTTTGTATTGGTCCATGAACGTCATGTACCGTTGAAGCGTCTCATTGTACCGTTGTACTTTCTCACTGTCGCTTAACCCCGGTCTCTGTAAGATCTGTTGCATCTCTCCATCGAGGGTGTTTATGGTCTTCACCGTAGGTGGCACAGGGTAGGGCGATTGGAGGTTTTGAAGCAACCGAGGTTCGACGAGGACCATTTTTTTCGTGTGGTTCATTGTCGGCCGAAGAGTCCACCCAATACTGGACCCAACACGGAAGCGGCCAACGGTGCTAAGATGGCCCCGAGAAAGCCGCCTTTCTGTAACACCTTTTTCTTTTGTGTTTGTGGGATCCGCTTATGGACTAGGGTTCGGAGACCTGTCTTATGCTTGGCCAACTTGGTCTTCTGACCGGAGTCAGTGGTACGTTGCCTTTTAACAGGTTGTATCCGATCTCGCACAGACAGCGTACAAGGTCAGGGTCCGCGCCGCGTACAATGGTTCGGACCAACTCGGGTGGGGCCGTCTTCAATACACGGAGCGTGGGAGCGTGCTTCCGTACTCGCGCAGACATCATGTACAACTAATGCCAGAACCCACAACTCTACCCTTTTTATCCACCTCAGAGACAAAAAATCAACCCTGCTGTGGTATTCATTCTTTTTATTATCTCCATCATCAAACACACACACTCCAGCTGGGGGCGCCACTGTGGGTGTGTTTACATTATTTTTGCAAGTACACGTGGTGGGTCTCTCCGGGAAAGATGCCGGTCCGTAGTCGAAGGTGGTCGGGGGTGGCTTGCTTGAGGTCGAAGAGCATATACCCGTGCTGAGGGGTTGTGGCATCTTTAAAGGCTTCCAACGCAAACGGTGTGCGGCCGGGATATATCTGTCTCGCCAGGTGCAGCAGTTGAGTGGTATCTCTCGGGTTTTTGAAGACCACCAGGTAGTGGGCATTTAAGCTGATGTTCCGATGTTCTTTGTTTTTACTGAACAGATTCTGCACAATGTAGATGATGCTGAGCCGTCGATGGTGGCTGCCTTTGGTAAAGAGTTGGGTGACCGCGCATCCGTCTCCGCCATGAGATCATCCAGAACCACCAAGGTGTCGGTTCCAAATCGGCCAGGTTGGGTAGGCCTTCCACGAACGTGATGTGGGGCATTGCTGCATACGCTGCCTGCCATTCTCCGTAACACCACACGACTCGGGCAATAGGTGGGGTGATCATGCTGTCGGCGTGTTGCAGGAGCTTCCGGACGAAGTGCGTTTTGCCGGAGCCCGTCGGTCCTGCGATGAGACACGTGAAGGGATGCTGCCAACGGGGGTCCATGGTTCGACGTGTATCCGTTGTCGTGGTAACCCGCTCTTGTAAATTTGGTACGAGTGAACTGGAGTGGTGGTGGGTACAACGTCGGTCGTCGTTGTCTGTTCACTGTGAGGGATGATGGTGGTGGTGGTGGGTACAACGTGGGTCGTCGTTGTCTGTTCACTGTGAGGGATGAAATCTGGTGGGTCTTGAGACGTAGTGGGTGTTCTGGGTGTAGGTGTAGAGCTTACACTCGACGTGGCTTGTACACGGGGTGTGGTGGTGACTGGGCTCGATACGACTGGTGCTATCTGTAGACCGGTTTCGCTGGTGGCTGGTGTTCTCAGTTGGTTAAGTAACGTACTGACATAGGCTACGTCGTAAAACACACCTCCGTACAACACACTCAGCAGGGTTAGCACTAGCACCACAAAGCCCACTTGCGCTTTGCGCGTTTTGGGAGACGCTGTGTTCAGAAACAGCTGCTGTTGGTCCATAGCACTGTGGTCGGACGTGGAATGAAGGAGGACGGCAGTGGTGTCTGGCTTTATAGTCGTTTCACCTGGTTGGCCGCGACCCAGGAATTGAAAGAACTGGGTCAGCCTTGCCATTTGACGAAATGAAACAGTTTGCCACGTCGACGTTCCGTTTTCAAAATCTGCTCCACCGTGTAGTAGTCTTGCTGTGTTTTACGACAGGCTGTAATTCCATCTCGTAAAACGTCCCTAGCAACGGTTCCCCTTGAAGATCTTCCAGTTCATAGATTCGCCGCTGTCGGGGTAGGCGCCGTTTAATCAGGAAGTGCTCATGGCTCCAGTTGGGCAAGTAACTTTTCTCGAACTGGCCCTTGACTTTACTGATCCGTACAGGGTCCCCGACCTTGTACACCGCCTTCGTCGTTCGCTGCGATGGCCTGGGGTACAACAAACGGCGGACCTGGGCTTCATTGCGTTGGGTGACGGTAATGGGCGCTCTCTCTATACCCCGGTGATAGGCTCGATTGTAACCCCTCACCAGTTTCGGGAGAACATCGATGTACCGCCTTGTATTCTTATAGGTGAAATATTTATACATGCGGCCTTTGAATGTCCTGTTGAACCTTTCCACCACGGAAGCCTTGGTCTCGTTGTACGTATGGAAGAAAAACACCTTCTGGGCTTTCAGAAACTGTTGGAACGGTCTGTTAAGGAATTCCGTGCCTTCGTCGGTTTGCAAATACAAAGGTTTGCGCCCGGTCTTGAAGATGTCTTTGAACGCCGCTATGAGAGTTGCCCCCGTTTTCGTCCGGATGGGTACCACCCACGCATACTTGGATAGAATATCGATGCACGTCAAGATATATCGATTCCCATCGTTGTGTTTGGCAAAGGCGCTCATATCGACCAAATCCGCTTGCCACTGCGCATCTATTCCTCCCACGATGACCCGGTTCCGTAGAAAATGGCGACGGACAGATCGATGTAAGGTATAGGTGTCTTGTTTTCTTAACCAATCTCGGACTTGGGCACGTTGTATCCCCTGGGGTTTGGCCGCTCGATAGAGAGCCGACAAGGCACTATAGGCCGCCGGACTGTCAGGACTGTAGTATAAGTTATCCAACACCTTCTCCCAGCGCTTCATGGTGACACAATGATGATGGACCCTGGCTCTATCGTTTATTTATAACGGGTGTATCTTGGGCCGGAGTTTCTTTCTGATTTTCTTCGTGGGCTTCCACAGTGGCCATGGTCAATGACCAGTCCAGCTCGTCTGATGACCGCTTGATAAGCACTTCATCCACATCTACCACGGCATCTTCCAATGCAGACCATAGATCAGGGTGAAGGGTAAAATGCACTGTGCCTCCATCTAGCCGAGCCAATTGAGCAAAGAAAGGGCCGCGTCGGATGTACACATCGTGACACAAGTGGATGAGGTCGTCGTCCAGTTCACCAGACAACACCCGTTTGAATTTGGTCCAGCCCTCTCGGGACAGACGAATGTGAGCCGGGCACGGTTGTGTAGGGTCCGCATCACAGATGTCTCCCATCTCCTCCATGATATCGACCTTATCCGCATACACGTGCAGGAAACCTCGGGGGTCAAGCTGAAATACGCCAGTATTATATGCTCCGTCATGGTCAGTACGTGAATGGTACCAGATTTCACTGTCTCTCGTATTTATAGGGAGAACCCCGTGAGATCAAAGGATCAGGTGGTCATGTCACTGGGCTGACTGAGTCTAGCCGGGTAATCAATGGCATCGCCGTCGGGTTCATGGCTAGACAGTTGTTCATGGGGTTCAGCCAGCGCGTCGTCCATAGCACGAGCCCACGCCAACTGGTCTGATGATCGCTCGTCCGGTGTAAACAGCTGGTCCACAATAGGCACCACTTTCTCCAAGGCTGACCACAGAGCGGGGCCTAGGGTGAAGCCTCGCGTAGGGTCTTGGTAGCGGCCCAGGCGTAGGAAGAGGGGGGTACGGTATACGTAGATGGCATTGTCTATGTGGATGAGGTGTCCGTCGAGCTCACCGCTCAACATCCGTTTAAATTTGGTCCACCCGTCACGAGGTAGTGTCACCGTATTCGATACGGTCTCAGCGGGCGCCCAGCAAATAGTTCCACGATCTTCCACCAGGGTGACTTCATCTTCATAGACGTGTAACACCACCTGGGGTGTAAGGGGCAGGATGGCTCGTAGGTCGGATGACATGCTTGCTCCAATGTCGAACGGTGAATGACACACACTCTGTCTCACCCTCGTATTTATAGTCCCACTGTCAATACCACAGCGCCAGGGTCAATAGGGCACAGACTAGTGTGAGGCCAACCAGCCGTCGCTGGTTCCGGCGTGAACGCTCGTGGTCCATAGCCCGAGCATCAAGGATGGCTGTCATAGTCCAGTAGTGGTG